>JAVTVY010029939.1:0-11918 GCA_036873755.1 Hanleya hanleyi
GCGCACAGCCTTATTGGATCAGCTTGGTCTCATGGGGGCCAAAATCGCTTTGTCCGCAAGATTGCGAAAAAACAAGGCAGTGTTGGGACTTGCGTTCACAGTGCCAAATGTGGACAAGACATTGAACTGGAAATTCGTTATAATTTCATGGTGATTGGAACTAAAGAAAGTGCGTTTTTCTTCATCGAAATACACTCTGTTGACGCTGATTGTGAGGGTAATGGCGGCCAAATCTCGGATCAACGAGATATGGCGGTAGTTCGATAAAATCGAAATCAACCATCTCCCATGATACTTAGCGCAGTAATCAAGGGCAAGCATTCAGTGTAGATACTCATCATTGGCGGAGGTAGCGTGGGGATTCCCAGGAATGCCCTTTTTTATCCAATCGTAACTGTCGTTATTTGCTATCATGCCGGAGTTCTAAAAATGGCGGCCGAAGTCCAGCTCGATAATTGTTATTACTTTTGGCGTTTATGGAAATAAAATGAGCTATACAGAGGAAATAAATGACCAGGGAGGTTGACAAATATTTATTTAATCCATAGGCCTACAAGGGCAAAACGGCGAGTCACTTCACTTATTGAAGCAGGAACCATGCGATGTAATCTAGGTCGGGCGGCCAAAACTTTCGGTTCGTTGTCAACATAATAAAATCAGTAACAAAATCAAATGTTACTATAGAGTTTAGGTCCAGCCAGTTGAACAATGAATTGAGGGATCTTTATCTACATTCAAAGAAGTAATAATTTTAGTTTTTATAGATCGATATTATAAACAAAAACAAGTAAATAGACTTGCCAAGTCGTTCCATATAAACAGTCAACTGGTCCAAAGCCAACTCGTCCCGTAATGCAGACCGTCTTGAACAATGAATTCAAAAATGTCCGATGTTGTGGAGCACAGACCTGCATTTCACAGAAATAAATTTTGCATTCGTTGCTATGCTTTGTCCCAATGTCAGAGTTCGTAAATTCTGAAACTTTCAGTGCAACACTGACTGTGCTGGGTGAAAATTATAGTGGACATGCACATTTCATCTTTATCGATTTTGATTGATCCAGGAAGTTGTTTCTGCACATGAGGAAGATGAAGAAAGCATCAACTATATTTAAGTACAGGGTTTTTTGTTAAGCTGTGATTTCGTGCACTCACAAGGTCATGATAAGAATAGGCCTCGGCTCCTCGGACAGAAACGACTACCTGGAGCATTCCTGGGGTTCTTCCCAGCCTCACTGGGTTTGAAGAAAACAACAGATAGCACTACAGGCACATCATATTTAGATATGTATCTCTTTTAAAATGAAGTGGGGTTACTCTCTCATTGACTTTGACAAGAGAGATGATTACAATTTCGACATTGTAAACTATCCCTTTCTGGACAGTAATATTCCAGTGGGACCTGCATATGGCGTATACATATCTTAGTAGCATTTGCTAGATCCTGTGTTAAATGTGACGATTTTAATCAACGTCACAAAACATTGTTGCAGAAACTTATAAAATACGAATGTAGCGTGCAAGATCTATGGCGCTACGTTTCATAACTTGTGTCTAATTCCGCTTAACCCGGGGCTAGGGGCCGTATGAACCCATGTACTTCAAGATCCTCATGGTACTCATATGAACAGTCACAATCATCTCTTTTAACCTTTTCAACCTTGCAGTTGCAATTTCAGACTGTCCTACTTGATCTCATCTGAAGTGTTGTCGTGCAAAAAGTTGCGAAACTAATAAATTCTTTCATGCAGTGTGAAATAGCACGATCATCTCGAGCTGATCGTATATATACATCTGTCGGAACAAAATTACATGTACAACACTTCTTTGCATTTTCAGAACTATATACGCCCACAGACCAAAGTTAAAAAAACTCACAACATTAAAATACACGAATAACGGCAGCCTTTCGAAGTCCACGAGTTCTAGTTTAAAAAGTATTCAGCAAATAACATATTTGATAAAAGTTAATATTTAGTAGCTGAGATCAACTATGGTGAACATTTTCCTGTGACGTTATTTTTAATGTCACTGGCATTGAAATCTGACTTCCGACATTCTTTGAAAAACATGACAGCACCTGGACTTGGCTCCAGTGCTTGAGGTGACTTCGCAAGACACACACATCAGCATTCTGGGCATGTTGCTTTGCGACATCATACACTATCTTAAAACTTTTATCACACTGTGACAGCTTCTAATGTGATGTCACGGATACCTGGTTATGTTATCCGACAGTATCTCATTCATTTCCCATTTTCATCTTGTTGACTAGACCAAAATGAAGAGTCTAACAATATTGGTTCCTATACGAAATACAGGACTTCGTGACTTGAAATGCCTTTAGCAAATGTTAATGGTGATCATGATGTTCAGTTCACCAGAACAATTAAAATCCTGCTACTACCTCTGTATAAATATACGTTGTACCAGCAACCATTGTTATGATTTATTTGTTATCAATAAATACTGGACCTTGTTTTGATTTCAGGAAATTGAGCAGGTAAATCAGTTAGAGATTGCATGTATTTAGAGCTGTAAAAAGGCTACACACATGCATACTGCTTCTACTAAAATCGCATTTCTGGCATGCTTTATTAACATATCCAAGTTACAGTAGTTGGAAAAAACAACTTCACACGAAATGAATTTTTGCACCACTACATCCGTACCATGTTTTGTGGTGTGATTGCGCATGATGTTGGCTGCGTGAAGTTAGCTGATGACAATCATATAATCCACATACATGTATTTTTTTTTAAATAAACATTACTAATGGAATACAGGGCTAAAATTAGTCGATCTTATCTTGCTGAATGTTTTGACAAACCACTGTAGAAAAGAAATATTCAGGGAACCTATATAGCTACTTCAGCAGTAATGCTGATTTCATTGGGCATGCTGCTTCTGTTTTTTTTCCTTACACTTTTCATACTAACTGATCAAGGTAATATCAAATAATTGGTAAAATAACCCTTCTATCCAGGGTTTGATTCAAGCAGTGGTACTGGTAGTATTTAAGTCTTCGGTCATGCTAAAGTTGTGCCTCCAATAGAGTGGCATCTTTTATCCGATGTTGCAGTGTTTGAGAGCCAGGGCAACAAAAGATATATCAACTTGTCTAGCAGTAGCTATCAGAATTCAAAACCAGTGGATCTTTTAGTCATATGTTATACAAATTAACATAACAGCATATCATATTTCTGTCAAAGTTAATACACGCCCATCTGCTTAGAGTATACAACTACTAATACATGTGGAAATGGCTTTATTTACATTAATGTTATTGAGAGTATACAATTAATTGTCTACCTTTCTTTAGCAATTGATATACAATCATGTCTGATACATGGATGCTGCCTCATGTAGTAAATTTGTTTCTCAGGTTTATTTATCCGCAGTATGTGGCCGATATCATACATAGGCTGAATAAAATAATTAGTACCTTCACAGGCACTGCTGCATCATTGTTTTAGTGCCATGTCAGCAGCAAAAAAAAAAAATAATAATACAAATTTTTCCCCGTTTTATACATTTGCCTCCCAAAGTTTTCCCCAAATCATCATGGTCATGTTCTTGAAGATTGTGCCAAAGAGTTGGTTGGTCTTTTTTTCTTTGAATTTGGAAGTATTGAAGGCTGACTGTTCAAGTTAACATCATTCATTTCATGCAAATTGTATTAAAAGAATGCTTCACTCAATTCAAATACATTTCTGTTGTAAAGGTGTTTACTTTAAGGTGGCTCGGCAGTATCCGAAATCAACATTTGCGCAGTGCACCGCGCAGTCAAGAAGCACACTCAGTGCTATGTCACCGTATTCTGAATGCCATGGTTGCGTGACGTTACAATGTGACGTCATAATCACAATGTTTTGTGTGACCTCACTCCAGCTCTTCTTGAAAACAAGTGAAATTCCTGAGTTAAACTTCTTCCTTCCTTCATGTCCTTACTAAATCAAATAGTAGTCCAGGACCCCCATAGTTTTTTGTCTAAATTTTGAATCTACATGTATACTGAATTTAGAACATTTACACCGAGTATGGAAAAAATGACATGGATTTTAGATACTCAAGTAGCAATTTATGTAAACACTCATGGTAATATTAGTACTGATATAACGGAGACAAAAGGCATAATAATTCCAATGTTCCAATATTCAAAAATCGTGTGGAACCTCCCAAATTTTATTCGATATTTGGAATGTATATTAAATTGAGAACCTTTGAACTGAATATCTTGAATATGAAGAAAATGACATGGAGTTCAGTCTACATGTACACTGGGGAGCCACCTTAAAATATAGTGTATCAAACATGTCAAATATCCATTGCCACTGAAGGCAGAAAAGTATTATTTTATTCATTTCTATGTCATATTTTCTGAGCATCTGGGTGCTGCCATAATTGCCACGGTCGGCCCTACACGATAATGTGGCTGCTAGAACGGACATGACTGATAATGCTGTGTTAAGGATTAGTGCGTCATTTGCAGATTGGCCCAATACGACTTCCACATTGAGCTGTCCATGGACTTCCATTCACGATCCAATGCAGTAATGGAATGTGTTCATACACTCAACATGCTCAATGTTAATAGTATGCTTATATAAAAACCGATATTCCGTAAGTTTTCAGCTCTTTTCATTTTGTCGACATCAGAGGCCTTAAACTTTGACATAATTTAGAATTCTACATGATATTGGTGTAACCTATGTCAACCTAGCCAGGAAAATGGCAGTGCCCAGACTCTCGGGAAAGAAATGAAAAAATAATACTTTCCAGATTTTAGTGGCAAGAATTTTTTTTAGCACACTTTATTTACAACAGTTCTAAGCAATTTTGAATTGAGTGAAACATTCCTTCAAACTGCATCTTACTGCTGAAAAATGGATATATTTGGTTTATGTAAAAAAAAAAAAATTGTTTGAATTTGTGCCTGTGAAAAATTGTAGGGATTAATTTTATTTGGCTTAATGGCTTCAAATCTGTGAGGACTATTCCTCGCAGTCTATAACGTAACATATTTTCTCACATGAATGACCCCTCATTATGTACATTAATTAGAGTAATGTGTGTCTATATTTTTATGTATCTGCATAGCTGCTCTGTCTTCACTCAATATGAATTGTAACCCAGTTAACCCCCAATTGCCACTAGCTTTGACTGAGAGTGTGAGAATTAACCCCTTACAGCCTGTAGTATGTGATTGATGTTTGTTGCAGGAGGTGAACCACTTACAATTTGCCTTGGATTATCACCAATCCTCCACACTGGACAGTCAGCGGATATGGGCAACTCGCTTTGATAGGTAACCTTACTAACCCTAGATTAGCTTCTACTAAAACTATTCTCTAACATACCTCTACCATAATCAAATGTACCTCGCTATGTCACATTGTTTTCATGTATGCAGCCTCGAAAATAACCACAGCATTCAGCAATTGCCAATGTGAATGTTGAAGAATTTTCTTGCCTTCAGGAATCTATTTGAGGGCAAATAAATTTTTTCTCCTTTAGTCTCACGTGATCATTGTCCAATTTAGCCTGGACATGTGAGCTTACGGCTCTTGTTTATAGCTTACTTTAGGCCTATTATCTTCTAGTTTTTCAATGGGTGCATTTTTTGATTGCTCTAATACGAATACATGCCCCAAACAATGCTTTTTTTTGTGCCAGTCGTATTCAGTAAACAATGAATGTATCTACTTGCAACAGCTCAGGTTTTCCAGAGGTATCAATTACATGTACAGGCTATTTCTTCCTCATGTACACTTGACAATAGGAGGAAGAACTCGCAGTCTCTGATATATATGGAGAATGCAAATGCTATATCAGTACTCTGTGTTTGTATTTATTTTGCCTGTAACTGATATGCATCCCAACTTTGCCTGTAACTGATATGCATCTCAAAACTAATATTCTAATTGTGAAAAGTGTATATTTCTGTATTAAATTCAAATATTTACACATTTATGGATTGGTGTCTCTACGTACCAGGTCAGTCTATGAGAATGATGAGGCAGTTAAACCCTTATACTAGACACATCATTTTAAGGGGTTACATAGTTAGTATACGACATCCCATAGATGCCTAACCAAATTTCTGAATTTACTTAACAAAGGTGGGATTTACTAACTTACAAAAAAAAATCATTAACCTCGAATAAAGTTTATGTAATTGCTGAAAGTGTCAGAGGGAAATCTTTGAGTGGAACTTTTGGTTCTTATGTCAGGTGTGTTCATGGAACATTGCATTTTTTCTCAATATTCCAAACAAAATTAAATCCATTATAATTCTGTGTATGAATGCTTGCGGTTTGGTTGAACATGTTGAAAGCTAATGATCAATGGCTCACTTGCACATTATGGTGAGAACAATGTACATGTAGGCCTACAGTGACCTGTGACTCAGCTGATCAGCTACTGGTTTGCATGTTTTCACTTTGCCCTGTCTTTTAACTTACGAGAATATTTTTTTTGAACTGTTGCTAGCTGGCATATTTTCATGTGATATTTTCCAAATTAAACATTATTCTAAGCATAACGACAGAATCTTTTGAAAAGTGGGAAAATATAGTACATATGTATAATATTATACATGTCCGTTATCACTGGTTCAAAATATTTTCCCAGGTTAAAAGACGGAGCAAAGTGAAAATTTATGAACCAGTAGATGATCATCTGAAGTCACGGGTCACTGCACAGACAGCCTTTTCTTTGTTCTCTCAATAATGCACCATATTCATAATCATCATAATATTTCACTCTATTCTGTTATATATCAAACATTTCTTGTGAAATGCATGTGCAAAAAAAAAAAAGACCTGAGAACCAAATCTCCAGTTGGAGTTGTGTTTGATATACTGGTGCAGTAGTTCTGTACTTTAATAATTAAATCATGAGAAGTGCAATGTCTCACTCGGAAATGATGAGGTGATCAAGATTTTTGAGTCTACGATAATCCTTCAAATAACTCAATCACCATGATCACAGGAAGTGAAATTTCCCAACATAAGATATGGGGATGATTAAATTTATTAGAACAGAAAAGTTCAAAATCATGCATATAATCCATTATTTCTGTGTTATTCCAATGATTTTAGAGGTTGATAAAATTTATTAGAACCACTCAGTGAATTTGTCCCCAAAAATGGGAGGGATTGAATTATTAGAAGATCACTTCATTTTCAATGTAATTCCACTCAGTTTAACATGCGTTCAATGTGAAATGTAACGGTTTATAAATTATCGTTTTATGATAGGTTGAATAATGATAGAAATATTAGTTTATGTACATGTACTTCATTTGGTTGAATTGGGAGTATTTTATGATTATTATCTGCCAGTAGGTTTTCAAACGTTGGTAAACCAAGCCCAGCGGATTTCAGTTTGCAAACCAGTAGCGCTCTCATGTCAGACCATCCACCAAAAAGCTGAACATTACAATTGAACATATTGACTTTGGGCCAGATGGTCTCTTGTGACATCAAAAACTAGAATCAAACAAGGGCAGAAAGGCGATGCGAATTTCCTTTCTGAAATCGGTCAGGCTTGAGATTCCGAATTTGGAGCACTTTGCCAAAGTTACAAGCTAGGAGATAAATGCTTCAAATAAAACCAAACCATGTGACTGTTTAAAAACCTTTACATTTCACCTTTGAACATGTTAAAAATAGTGGTCAAATTTATCGGACGGACTCATTGAAATGTACCAAACTTGAACTGATTGAGTTATTAGAATACAATGGTTGTTGTGACTTGGTGGTGGTACATGTAACAAGTTGTGTTTAACCTCTTGATAATATTACTAATTAGGCTGATGTGCTCAGTTGTGCTGGTGATGGGAAATGTTACATGATAACTGGTGATGGTCTCATACAACTTTGTACATATGATGATGATGATGGGACATGCAGGTCAAGTTGCCAACCACCCTTGGAGGGGTCAAGGTCGGTATAAAGGTGATGACAACTGTCATGATGTCTCAGTTTGGCTATGCAGAGCTTGGGGCAATCGCATATGCCTATTAAATGTTTCTTCAAAAATACCTTTGCCAGTCTCTGCTCTACATTGTGTTAAATAGCACTGAGAAAGGCTTGAATTCCTCACAAACATCAGCTAACATTATTACAGATGAATGCAAACAAATTTTAACATGTGTTAATACTTGAGAAATAATGAGCTTCTCACATAATCGCATTGGCCAATTGTTAAATTTATTGAAATAATAAAAAAAAATAACCATCCCAACACTTGCAGGAGAAAAGGACTATGTGATTGCTTCTTCTTGATTATGTAGTGTTGTGCTGCAATCGGAGACTTCATCTTGGTTCTCTACCTTATTACAATTTGTCTGTTATTCCTGTCATCTGGTCAGTGACGTCTGAACGGTCAGAGGGATATGTTTGAGCCGATGACAAACTATAGCCTGGCATATATGGCCTCATGAGATAATGTTACACTTCCACTGGGACATCTTCCATTACATTGATGTGGGCATGACACAGCCTAGTGTGTTCAGCAACATCACAGGACATAGACACAACATACCATGCCTATGGGTTCCAGATACGAGCTCAGATGACATCCTAGATATTTGTATTTATTCTTTTATTGTATTTTTTCTAGACATCATCATGTTCATGGAGAGGTAAGGAATATGATGCCCAGCAAACTCATTTTGCTCAAAGTACATGTACAGGGTAAAAACAACAGGTGCAGGTGGTAACATTTACCAAATGTGTTGGAAAGCCTCAAGGTGCCCCTTGGTTGTATCAGAAAACACATGATGGGCTTTTCCTCAATGCGACTATACACACATGCAGTTGCATTGGAGTCGCATGCTTGCTCTCTTTTTCTTTTTGCAGCCATGAATTGCACACGAGGGAGTAGCGTTCAAGTATGTAATTGTTTCTGAGCTGTCATACCTGTAGATGTAGGGTCTCAATTATATTTCAACCAGGACTAAAATGTTTTTCTTTGCTTCATTCTTCCAGAGCATGCCAGGAGAATTCCAGCCTTGTCTCCAAACTAGCAGCAAGATCTGAGGAGCTCAGGAAAGTCACTGCGAAAAATATGGGTACGACATTCATCTCTTAACCCTGTTGACACGTGGAGGTTCAAATAATCATGGACCGAAATAATGTGGTGAACTCTGGCTGTATTGATTATGATTGACACCGAAAGTGTTTATTTGTATACATCATGACTTGTACAATACTTGCAGTATCTGATAGAAGGGAAAGAATATGCTTAGCTATTGAAAAAGAGCATACATTACAACTTCAGTACTGTAAATTCCTTATTTGTGAGGCACTATCTTTCGTGAACAGGTTTTTTCTGCGAAAGTTAATTCCCGTGAATATATGCAATGCAATGCACATGTATGCATGGAAAGAAGACATTTAGAAAGTCCTAGTCATTTGCAAAGAAGGCATACTGTTGTTGTTGTTCTAGTCACATATAATCAGCCATATTTTTCATCTGCAGAAAATCATGAAAATACGGGAAGTGGATTGAACTACTACAACATTTTACTAGTATGAAAAAAACATTAAAAAAAAATTATATTCAGATATATCAAAATATTAATTATTTCTGTATATTTCATGAACCTGTCAAAACACTGTTTTTGTGAGGCAGACATGGCCATAGCTCGACTGGATGTCGTACTGTTCAGTCAATCAGCTCTCTTATAATTGATGATTATGACCTCTATACTGTTCAAGTAAATCTGTCAATGCTGTCAACTGTTCCTTAAAGGTGAACTGTAAAGCTTACATTTTTTTGTAAAGTACATCTTGTGTTATGTGATATAACTGTGATACGATTTTGCTGAATTGTACCAATAACAATATTGAAGTTACCCTGTTATAAATCCGTAATGAAAACTTGCATCGCTTGTCTCTCTTTGCTTGTAGAACAATATGATGTTATAGAGGTCTCCTTCATTCAAAGTTTTAGTTAATGTATCATTTTACATGATGTCATGCTACGTCGGATGATTGAGTGAGGACAACTATAATGTCATTACGTTCCAAAAACAATGGGAGGCGATCGATGACGTTTTCGAAAGTTGTGGCTCCCGTTTTCTGGTTGAAATTTTGGCTTATCGTATAGTCTGAAGAAGAAAATAATCCACAGAACTATTACCACCCATAATCAACTATAACTACAAAGGCCTTGATTCTTGACATTTTAGCAGATCAAAGCTTTGCAGTTCACTGTTATTGTCATTCAGCTTTATTTCTCTGTGGGTGTTGACTGATGACAACACCTCATAATAACAGCATAGACTTTTTCTTCATGTCTCAAAACAATCAGCTATAGCTGTGAACACCCAACCATGCCAACACAATCGGTTCTCCTTCTTACTTCATTGCACTTGTAGATATGTAACAATTCAATGACATTTGCTTTGGTTTTCCTGATCCCACGAAGACAGATTGGAAATGAAACCACAAAAGATAATTCCCACAAATATTAAGGCATCTACAGTAGCTGCAATATCTTGTATAGAAGTTATAAAATAATAATCTCTTTGAGCGATTATATCAAAATCCTCACTGTTTACAACATAATGCATTTTGAGTGAAGTAGTGAAATCACAGAGTGTAATGATGCGTCAATTCATTTAACACACCCACACCCCTCACTGTAATAATAAACTTAATGCCTTTAAATGGATGTGGTACATTCATAAAATTTACATAAACATGAAATTATATCCTAGAAACATATATTCTTCTGCTTATATCACTGCATCTCAGATTTTTCCCCCAATTATGAATATTTTTCCCAGAAAGCCAAGACATTAAAGTTAACTATGGAGGTATCACTTAGATCGATGTAAGGCCACACTCGTTTTTGAAGAGTCACATATGTTCTTGTTTACGTACTGTCACAGTGTGCAAATCAACATATTATGACCTTAGAAAGCTATCAGATACTCTGCTGATGGAATGTTAACATAAAATTTATGGCCTAGTACAATCTTCTGAGGGTAACCTTCCCATGTTTGCATTTGAAGATCATGTTATCTTCCCTCTGGTCAACTTTTTGTGACATTTTTTGGTCAATTGGGCACCACAACTTATAACTTTTCATTGAGTTATTGCAACCTGTAGTTGATAACCTGTCCAGATTATTATTTTATGAATTCTGTAAGTCAGTCCCCTGACTGTTTAGCCCACTCAGCCCCCTTTGATAACGGACAATGTTGATTGGCCAGGAGTCATGTTCACAACCATGACAACAGGTTCATGCTGCATTTATCAGTCTCAATCAATCAGAGGGTGTATGGGACAAGAGATAGACAACCTAATGCCAGAAGAGTGTAGATTGTGTGTTTTACCTAGAAAGTGTGACCCTGAAATGTAGTATTCATTACATGATTTTCCAGCTTTACTGCGAGAGAAAGAAGAGTTACTGGCCTTGTTAGACGTTCAGGAGAGACAGCAGTATGAGAAATCGCGAAGTGTCTCCTCCGAGGAAGATTACAACAGCTTCTCTTCTACAGAGGTAACACAATCAATAATGCATCCACTGTGATTCAGCTGCCAAGATATCACATCCATTCTCTCATTTTGCTGATCAGCATTAATAAACTTGGATGAAAGTAACTCCAAAAATGGAAGTCATTGTGATATAATATTCTGTTTTTTGGCTTTGATTATGCCATTGTCAGACTTCATTTTCGGAGTTACTTTCATCCTCGTTTATGTGAAACTAATCTGTGGGAATAAAGGAATTTACAGCAGTGATAATATTGCCATGTATTCTCCTTATTCTCCAACCAAAGAAAGTTTGTTACAACTCTGTTTACATCAAGATTAATCCACTTCAGGTAGGTCTCTCATCAGTCATGGTAAATCATTTACTTGGCTGTGTTTTAATATACATACTGTTTTGTCTTGATT
>JAVTVY010029940.1:0-12129 GCA_036873755.1 Hanleya hanleyi
GCCATCTTAAACCCACCACCCACCCATCCACCACAGCCGCCATCTTAAACCCACCACCCACCCATCCACCACAGCCGCCATCTTAAACCCACCACCCACCCATCCACCACAGCCGCCATCTTAAACCCACCACCCACCCATCCACCACAGCCGCCATCTTAAACCCACCACCCACCCATCCACCACAGCCGCCATCTTAAACCCACCACCCACCCATCCACCACAGCCGCCATCTTAAACCCACCACCCACCCATCCACCACAGCCGCCATCTTAAACCCACCACCCACCCATCCACCACAGCCGCCATCTTAAACCCACCACCCACCCATCCACCACAGCCGCCATCTTAAACCCACCACCCACCCATCCACCACAGCCGCCATCTTAAACCCACCACCCACCCATCCACCACCACACATGACCCCATGTGACACAATACTCGCTTCTGATTGGCTGTCGCGTGACGTCACAGAGGTCATATGCAAATTTCTGAGGTCAAGTGACATTCAAATACTCTTTGTATACTTCTTAAGTTATCAGAGTTGAGGTCATCGCACAAGGTTTTGCAGTCTGGATGATAGATCAATGCCCATAAGTTATCAACGTTGAGGTTATCGCACAAGGTTGTGCAGTCTGGATGATAGATTAATATCCATGCTGAGTTATTAAAACTGAGGTCACAGCACAAGGTTTCTGCAGTCTTGCTGATGCGTTATCAACTCCGTCTTCCTCTAGAAACATCGAATAATTGCGTTTAGGTTAGTCGTCCGAATATGTTGTCATTCGAGTTTACTCCCCATACGCTCACCCATACTTCAACCTGTTTCAGCTTGCCGGATACATGGATCCAGTTAGTGCCAACAGGATTGCTGGCAGTAATCCCGTTACGATAGAAAATGTCGTCGTTTCTATTCACTCCCCAGACCTTTCCGTCACCGGAAGAAACATATTTCAGAGATCCGTCTATCTGTTGCCAGCTGAATCCATCATTGTCGACATCACCGTACGTCCCACGCCTGTAGTAAATCTGGTCGTTCCTGTTCACGCCCCAAACGCCCGCTAAACCAACTGATACCTGCTTCAAACCTCCCAAAATATGTCTCCAGCTTGTCCCAGCTTTGTTGACATTACTGGCTCCTACTCTCCTAAAGATGCTGTCGGCACTGTTGACCCCCCATACATGACCGTGTTGACTAACGCTCACATGTTTCAGTTTACCTGAGATATGCCTCCAACTAACTCCTTCTGGGCTACCTGCGCTGATACCCAACCGTATAAATATATCATCGTTGCTGTTGACGCCCCATACGTTATTATTACCAACGTCAAGTTGCTTAAGACGACCGTCTAACTGGTGCCATACTCGACCTTGTGTTCCGTCTTGATCTCGACTGGGGTATCGATAGTAAATCGAATCGTGTACATTCACGCCAAATACACCGGACTGTCCCACAGATACATGCTTCAAGCCTCCTGGGATAAGAGTCCAGCTGTTCGATTTCAGAGCAGGGTTGTAAGTCCTCTTGTTTCTGAGAGCCAGGCTAGAACCAACAACAACAGCCAGTAACAGGAGGATTGTGATGCTGCAAAAAAGGGAGAGAATGACATGTATATAGCATGTGAATAAAACACGGTGGCCTACATCTGTGTAGCTGTCGCGCCACAAACAGTGCGGTCAGCGGCCTCAGACCACTGACAGTTTTACATTGTCAGCGATGCTAACGTAATTGTAATTACATCTCGTCGATTCCCTAATAAGTCTAAACTACCATATTTCGACAACAAGTACTTCAATTCAAGTGTTACAGGCTGACAAAAATCGGGTGTTGCGCATCTCGAATCTGAGTTAAGCGCACTCGTACAAATGACGTCATACTTTTACTTTTGAGAAAGCGGCGCACAGGCACCCAAATATTCCCACTGAGTAGCACCTTTTTAGACCCCGAGTTAACATCAAACCGAACACATATCATACTCCAAACAATTACCACTGGTCTTCGATTATTCGTCGCCACAGAGGCAGAATCTTTCTTTTCTTTTACTTTTTAGCGGTCTGAGATCAGTTGATTCCCACTGTTGGCGCGCGATTTCACAGTAAACATTCGGAGCGGTGAGTAATAGCTCTGGTAACAGTCGGGTTTTTTGACCACTTCATAAGATTGTCTAGTCGAACCCACTATTGTGACGGACTCTCACAGATATCTGTGTGTCAGTTTAGCTTTAAATCATTACGTATGGTGGTAATAGCACTACACTTTCGCAAATACCGTTTCGAAAATCAAGGTCATGTGATCAAAATCCGGAACGAAAACACGACTGTTCTCCTTTTTCAGGTCGGGGGAAATAAGGGTTCTCCAGTTATGGAGGTGAAAAAGTAGTTTTTCTTGAATAACGTTTAAAATACGGACAAATTTGTATAATATATGTACAAATATGTACTTCTAAAGGTATTTAAGAGCAAGTGTTCTGAGAACCCCATCATCTCGCTGGGTCTCGCCCCTGAAACTGCAGCACTATTGAAAACATAAATGTAAAGCACACTTTCCATGTACAGGGATACAAGTAATTATAAGCCTAACAAAACCTTATAAATGGAAACGTACAAAGTTTAAACTGCGATAATTCCGACAAAAATTCATATTTCATGTCATATTTCTTAAATAGCACATGCACATCCTCGAATCACATTAATCTTGTGCAGCAAGTGTCAAACTCATCCAATGAAAGCTGACATCTTCAGCAAACTTTCCATGTACAGGTGTACTTGTATGTACATTATCATTCGCAAATTACTAAGACCAAACCCTCAAAATCTGAACAAATTTTTTTAGTTAATCTCATAAATAGCACAGGCACATCCTCAAATCATATGAAATATGTGTACCAAGTTTCATAATCATCCAATGAAACATGGCAAATTCAAACTTTTCAGTACAGTTTTGTCTAACAAAAAATCTTATAATTGGCAAATTACTAAGTTCAAAACCTCATAATTTGGACACAAATTAATATTTCATCTGATAAATAGCACAGATGCGTCCTCCAATCACAAGAAACATGTGTATAAACTGTCATAATCATTCATTGGCAGCTGATAAGTGCAGCAAACTTTCTACGTATGTAGGAGGCCTACAATTTTGCTAAACGAAAAACTCAATCAAATGCCATAATTTGAAAAAAAAAAAAATATTTCATCTCAAAATAGCACAGGTACACCCTCCAATAACAAGAAACATGTGTTCTAAGTTTCATAATTATTCACTGACAGCTGACAACTGCAGCAAACTTTCTTTGTACATGTACATATGTAAATGTAGAAGGCCTAAATGTACTATTTTGCTAAACAAACAACTCTATCATTTGCCATAATTTGAACAAAAATTAATATTTCATCTCAAAAATAGCACAGGTACATCCTCTAATCATAGCGAGAGCTTACAACTGCAGCAAATTTTCCATGTACCGATGTGCATGGGCACTTCAGCTAAACGCAAAAGTATATCAAAGGGATTTTATCATTGAAGCACCTATGGAATCCCCAGGGGTAGTGCCACAACTGAACCACCAGGTGGAATACCCACTTCCTCTCCTCCATATTTTTAACATTTTTTTTTCGTGAATTCTTTTTTTTTAATTTGCTAAACCAAAAACCTAAGACCTGGAGAATTCTTTTTTCCCCCAAACTGCTGTGATGGATTTAAGCTATTTCTAGCGGTCGTGTGGACAACATGATTCTATGTTGAAATATTTATTTTCCTGTAAATCCCAGTAATTTTTCACAAAGCCACTATTTGGACAATCTCATCCGGCAAACATATTCACAGTGCCGCTGAATGGATAAATGTGTAGCTACGTAATTTCACGTCTCCACATTAAGTAACATATGGGCCAGTACAGATATTGTTCCTGAATCAGAGTGCAATGTATTTCTAATGTACATGTAAGTTGTAAAGTACAATATCTTAATGCTCTATGCACCATTCACATTGTTGATTTGAGTATCAAAATTGTGTGTATTTGATCAAGTTCATATACTGCCACATTATGGGCAATGGCTTTGTCATCAAATCAAACTGCAATGTAAATATACGCTAAAAGGTGGACACGGGGTACTGTTGTTGTCCCAGCATCAAATTACATTGTATTTGATGAGTTCCATATGCCCCTACATTAGAGTACAATGTATTTTTCTCCACATAAAGGTGCAATATCTTAAATTTCTAATACACTATATACAGTGTATGGTGGCTGATACTAATTGTTTTATCAAGTTTTTGTCTTTTTTATCAGTTTCATACAGGCGGTTATGATTTGTCGCCATATCAAAGTGCAATGTATTTGTCTCCACATATAGGTACAATATGGGAGTGTTGATATTTTCTATGCACTGTATGCAATGTCGATATGGTTGATAGTGTTCTTTATCCCACATCAAGTTAGTATAATTGATCAGGTTCATCTACTTGCCACATTATGGGTTAATCGATGGTCTCTCAATTAGAGTGCAATTCATTTGTCTCTACATAAAGATACACCGTCAAAAGAATATTTGAACACTTGATACTTGTTTTGACACACATCAAGTTATAGTGTATTTGATCAATCAAGTTCATATACCTGCCAGATTTGGGGTGGTTTTTATCATCAAATCAGAGTGAAATATATTTTTCTCTGCAAAGGCTACACTGAATGATCTATACACCATACACACGTTTGATATGATTGATACTGTGTTTTGCCCACATTAAGTAATATATAGTGAGTTTGATCAAATCCATATACCTGTCACATTATGATAAGTATCTTGTCATCAAATCAAAGTGCAATTTATTTTTCTCTACATAAAGATACACTAAATGTTTCTATAGGGGCCTACACCATGGTGATATGGTTGATACTGTTTTTATAACCATATCAAGTTGCACATGTCTCCACAAGACGAAACAATAGCAATCAAATGTCTATACACTATACAATATGTGTGATGTGGTAAATAGTTTCTCACATCAAGTTTGTGTGTATCTGATCAGGTTCAAAAACCTGCCAAATTATGGATTAATGGTTTTATCCTTAAATCGGAGTGCACTTTGTTTGTCTCTACATAACCTAGGTAAGTAGTGGATAAAGAGCAACCTGACGCGCATTGACCTCAGAAATTTGCATATGACCTCTGTGACGTCACAGTTGGGTCGGCCATGTTGTAAAGCAAGATGGCGGTGTGGTTCGGGGATGTTCGGGTATGTTCGGGTGCATGTTCGGGCATGTTCGGGCAAAAAAAAAGTTCCGGCAAAAAAAAAAAAAATGTATTCATGCGCGGTGATGCGGTTTGGCCGTGGTTTTGGCGGTGATTCGGTCTCGGGAAAAAGCTTCCGCGGAGAAAAAGTAGTCCCTAGATAAAATGGTCCGATGGGGTCGAGTGAGGTATCAAAGTGAAGGTTAGGTGAAGGAGCATCTAATGGGCTGGGTGTGGGGTTGAAATATCGTCATTCTGCGCATGCGCGGCGGCCGAAGGGTATGAAAATAGCCTTTTTGCATCTAGGGGAGCCCCTAAGGGTCCGATGGGGTCGAGTGAGGTATCAAATTGAAGGTTAGGTGAAGGGGCATCTGATGGGCTGGGCGCGGGGTTGAACTATCGGCATTCTGCGCATGCGCGGAGGCCAAAGGGTATGAAAATAGCCTTTTTGGAGCTAGGAGATTGACTACTGGTCCAGTGGGGTCGAGTGAGGTATCGATGTGAAGCATTCGTGAAGGGGCATCTGATGGGCTGGGTGTGGGGTTGAAATATCGGCATTCTGCGCATGCGCGGTGGCCCAAGGGTATGGAAATAGCGGTTTTGGAGCTAGGGGAGTCCCTAATGGGCCAATGGAGTCGTATGAGGTATCAAAGTGAAGCATTCGTGAAGGGGCATCTGATGGACTGGGTGTGGAGTTGAACTATCGGCATTCTGCGCATGCGTGGTGGCCCAAGGGTATGGAAATAGCCGTGTTGGAGCTAGGGGAGCCCGTAATGGACCAATGGGGTCGAGTGAGGTATCAAAGTGAAGCATTCGTGAAGGGGCATCTGATGGGCTGGATATGGGGTTGAACTATCGGCATTCTGCGCATGCGCGGTGGCCCAAGGATATGGAAATAGCCGTGTTGGGAGCTAGGGGAGCCCCTAATGGACCAATGGGGTCGAGTGAGGTATCAAAGTGAAGCTTATGTGAAGGGGCATCTGATGGGCTGGGTGTGGGGTTGAACTATCGGCATTCTGCGCATGCGCGGTGGCCCAAGTGTATGAAAATAGCCGTGTTGGGATGTAGGGGAGCCCCTAATGCACCAATGGGGTCGAGTGAGGTATCTAAGTGAAGCATTCGTGAAGGGGCATCTGATGGGTTGGGTGTGCGGTAGGAATATCATTCTGCGCATGCGCAGATGCATGTCCAATCAGAAGCGAGTATTTCAAATCCGTCCCAGAGCTCTCGTCCAATCAGAAGCGAGTATTTTGACCCGGTGCATTATGGGACATATCCAAGATGGCGGCACGTATGTTCAAGATGGCGGCACATCCGGTGTCGAAAACTGGCCATTTTGTCGGATGTGGTCACTCAGTGTCGAAAACTGGACCCTGTATGACGTCACTTCCGAGTTTTTCACTAAAAAACTACCTCCAAACATAGAAGAGTTCCACATGTTTCCTCTTATACGTCCGTATGGTCAACCGCCGGCACCTTTTCCCGCCCCGCCCCAGCGCCCCGCAGCGCGCGCGCGCGGGTTCTCCGGCAGTGTGCGCGCGCGGACGCGGGTCAAAAGGTCAAAGGGTCACCTCCAGGTCAGACGGTCCAATGTCCAATGAGACAATGTTGATTCATCCGCGGTGATGCAGTCATGTCTGGCGGTGATTCGGTCTCGGGAAAAAAGCTTCCTTGCCCAATGCCTACGTACTTTACCGAAGATACACGGACTTTAACGAAAAGACACGGACGTACACGAAAACACGCGAAGGTGAACGCCATTGTGGGAAACCTCCCACAGACAGGTCAGTACATGCATTTCTATGTTGTTCACGCATAATAAAAGGATTGATCTGTAATCTGTGTTGTTGTTGTTGCTCCCTTTTTTGGACTAACCCATCAGAATAGTACGTATCACGGACTATACCCGTAGAGCTACATCTGGTCTATAAAACACGTCCCTCTGGATCCCACACCTTCATTTCTACAGAGCCATGGCGGACACCCAGCCCCATGCGACTCGCATTTTACAGTATGCCACCGTGGTGAATTCATTCACGGGTTACCGAGCAGTGGTCCGGTCCATGTTTGCAGATGGCGACGACAACGAGGGACGACGCCAGATCCTGAACGAGTTCACAGAAGCGGTCCTCCACAGAGTGCACTCGATGGAGAGGCGTGCCATCACTCACCAATTGGCATGGGCTCATGCTATCGAACACGCACTAGATGAACCTAATGAAAAAAAAGCGGATGGAGAAAATACTACATGTATAGAATGCGCAGAGGCTGGAATGACAGTGTCACCTCATGAAGCCACCCACACACACATGACGGGCCAGAACGATGAAGAAGAAGAAAAAATCCGTGATGAAGCCGCGGGGCCAATGGCTGAACCCTATGAACAACTACATGAACCCGACGACGATGCCATTGATTACCCCGCTACACTCAGTCAGCCCAATGACATGACCACCTGATCCTTTGATCTCACGGGGTTCTCCCTATAAATACGAGAGACAGTGAAATCTGGTACCATTCACGTACTGACCATGACGGAGCATATAGTACTGGCGTATTTCAGCTTGACCTCCGAGGTTTTCCTGCACGTGTATGCGGATAAGGTCGATATCATGGAGGAGGTGGTGGGAGACACGGACCCTACACAACCGTGCCCGGCTCACATTCGTCTGTCCCGGGAGGGCTGGACCAAATTCAAACGGGTGTTGTCTGGTGAACTGGACGGCGACCTCATCCACTTGTGTCACGATGTGTACATCCGACGCGGCCCTTTCTTTGCTCAATTGGCTCGGCTAGATGGAGGTACAGTGCATTTTACCCTTCACCCTGATCTATGGTCTGCATTGGAAGATGCCGTGGTGGATGTGGATGAAGTGCTTATCAAGCGGTCATCAGACGAGTTGGACTGGTCATTGACCATGGCCACTGTGGAAGTCCACGAAGAAAATCAGAAAGAAACTCAGGCCCAAGATATACCCGTTATAAATAAACGATAGAGCCAGGGTCCATCATCATTTTGTCACCATGAAGCGCTGGGAGAAGGTGTTGGATAACTTATACTACAGTCCCGACAGTCCGGCAGCCTATAGTGCATTGTCGGCTCTCTATCGAGCGGCCAAACCCCAGGGGGTACAACGTGCCCAAGTCCGAGATTGGTTAAGAAGACAAGACACCTATACCTTACATCGATCTGTCCGTCGCCATTTTCTACGGAACCGGGTCATCGTGGGAGGAATAGATGCCCAGTGGCAAGCGGATTTGGTGGATATGAGCGCCTTTGCCAAACACAACGATGAGAATCGGTATATCTTGACGTGCATCGATATCCTATCCAAGTATGCGTGGGTGGTACCCATCCGGACGAAAACGGGGGCAAATCTCATAGCGGCGTTCAAAGACATCTTCAAGACCGGGCGCAAACCTTTGTATTTGCAAACCGACGAAGGCACGGAATTCCTCAACAGACCGTTCCAAGCCTTTCTCAAGAAACAGAAGGTGTTTTTCTTCCATACGTACAACGAGACCAAGGCTTCCGTGGTGGAGAGGTTCAACAGGACATTCAAAGGCCGCATGTATAAATATTTCACCTATAAGAATACAAGGCGGTACATCGATGTTCTCCCGAAACTGGTGAAGGGTTACAATCGAGCCTATCATCGAAGTATAGAGAGAGCCCCCATTACCGTGACCCAACGCAATGAAGCCCAAGTCCGGCGTGTCTTGTACCCCAGGCCATCGCAGCGAACGACGAAGGCGGTGTACAAGGTCGGCGACCCTGTACGGATCAGTAAAGTCAAGGGCAAGTTCGAGAAAAGTTACTTGCCCAACTGGAGCGATGAGCACTTCCTGATTAAACGGCGCCTACCCCGACAGCGGCGAGTCTATGAACTGGAAGATCTCCAAGGCGAAACGTTGCTGGGGACGTTTTACGACACGGAATTACAGCCTGTTGTAAAAACACAGCAAGACTACTACACGGTGGAGCAGATTTTGAAAACGGAACGTCGACGTGGCAAACTGTTTCATTTCGTGAAATGGCAAGGCTGGCCCAGTTCCTTCAATTCCTGGGTCGCGGCCAACCAGGTGAAACGACTATAAAGCCAGACACCACTGCCGTCCTCCTTCATTCCACGTCCGACCCCAGTGCTATGGACCAACAGCAGCTGCCTCTGAAGACAGCGTCTCGCAAAACGCGCAAAGCGCAAGTGGGCTTTGGGGTGTTATTGCTAACCCTGCTGAGTGTGTTGTACGGAGGTGTGTTTTACGACGTAGCCTATGTCAGTACGTTACTTAACCAACTGAGAACACCAGGCACCAGCGAAACGGGTCTACAGAGAGCACCAGTCGTATCGAGCCCAGTCACCACCACCACCACCACCACCACACCCCGCGTACAAGCCACGTCGAGCTCTACACTTACACCAAGTACACCTACTACGTCTCAATTACAAGCGTCTAGTCCGTCATTCATAATCCAGCCGTCGTCCATTAGAGAATATCCGCGTCCATAATCCAAAGACCTATTCCATTTCCATATAACAGTATTAGCACCAAATTCAAAAAGACAAAAGTATACATAAACATAGGCTTGTTTCCTGCAAGAGAGAAGCGGTCAACAGTTTTCAATGATGCCGGCAAGACATCATGATGTTCCAAAATATCAAATCCGTATCGCTGATCAGTATTCTTAATCCATAATATTCGTTTATAGAGTCGTCATCTAAAAATGATGTACCTCAGCCACGCTTTGATTGTGGCTGTTCATATGAGTACCATGAGGATCTTGAAGTACATGGGCTCATACGGCCCCTAGCCCCGGGTTAAGCGGAATTAGACACAAGTTACGAAACGTAACGCCATAGATCTTGCACGCTACGCTCGTATTTTGCTATCAGCATGCGATATGTATCGCCAAATTTGAGAAACTTTGTGTGGAGGCGCTTGGTGGAATAGCCCTGTTTTATAAGTTTCTGCAACAATGTTTTGTGACGTTGATTAAAATCATCACATTTAACACAGGATCTAGCAAATGCTACTAAGCGAGATATGTATACGCCATATGCAGGTCCCACTGGAATATTACTATCCAGAAAGGGATAGTTTACGATGTCGAAATTGTAATCATCTCTTTTGTCATAAAGTCGACGAGAGAGAATGCCCGCTTCATTTTTATAGAGATAGAGATCTAAATAAGATGTGCCTGTAGGGCTATCTGTAGTTTCCTTCAAATCCAGTGAAGGTGGATATATATCCTTCACTGCGTCATTTATATAGCGATTATCCACAGCGAGAAGATCGTCTATATAGCGTTTGGTGAATGAGAAGGAACGGGCTTTGAGTGGATCGGTTTTTGAAAGCGCCAGCATATAGTCATATTCATACATGTAAGAGAACAGATACAGGTCAGCCAACAGGGGTGCACAATTAGTACCCATTGGAATACCTATATGCTGCTGATATATTGTGTTGCCAAATTTCACATAGATATTTTTAATGAGAAATTCAAGCAACTCTATAAACAAAGAAACATCCCATGAATGATATCTCTTGTATGTAGTCAGGCTAAAGAATGCTTTATGGCTTCCGACATTAATATATCTACGATCAGTTTTCTTGAACACAGATACTATTAATGAACTTATACGGTCAATAAGGTCCTGATGAGGGATTGTAGTATAGAGTCGAGAAATCCCATGTGGATGCATGTCTGTACGGTATGTGACCTTTAGCATCAAGTTCTTCCGTAAGACATTTTGAGTTTTTCAATATCCACATACATTCAACGCCAGAGTTCTTGAAAATAGTGGCGCAATACCTTTCCCAAAATGCTTTTACCTCCTGAAGGGCCCTCGTCAATAGGGTTGAAAGCTTGGTGGTGCAGCTTCTAGAACCAGCTATGAATCTAGCTTTGTATGGTGATTTATGCATTTTGGGAGTCCAGTATATTTTTGGTATGTCGCTATGATTGGTTGGAAGACAAATACCTCTTTCCCTAAGAAACTTTTTGTGATTGTTAAATAAATCTTCCAGAGTAAATGCAGTTTGGGAGTAAGTAGATGTATTTGATGAAGATATGTCTACACTCAATTCTTTAACCAGCACCTGGTAATAGTAATATTTACATATGAATATTATATTATTCGGAGCTTTGTCTGCTGGGACTATGACGAATTTACTCTGGCGATTTGCTGGAACTTCTTGCGAATTGAGGTTTCTCAGTACTTGTTTTGTTTGGGGAAGAGTACTTCTGTCAATATGGCGGATTGTTTCAACGACCTTGCTCTTGGTGAGGTCCAGCCAATCAGCGAGTACTGTAGGTTCAACTTTTTCTCACTTAGACCAATCAATAACGTACTGTTCTAATGCAGTCAGGACTATCTTCTGGTCCGCCTTCAGATTTATTCTTCTTGGCTCTCTATATTTAGGTCCTTTCATCAGGAGTAATTTCAGATTCTTATCACTCACCACATCAAGGTTACCAGTCACAATATGTTTGCATGGTGTATAGATAAGTTACGTAGAATTTGGAAGATTTGCGATATCTGTCTTGCATGCATGTGCATTAAGTCTATATGACGTAGAATTATTACCACTATCGTTTCTCTCGGTTTCCATGGTTGTTTTGATAACTGTTCAAGCTTTATTTCTTTCCTCTTTCCGTGAATGAATGAGTGAGTGTGGTAGATTAAAATAATGTATAACGAGAACGGGAAACCGTTCGGCATGGGCAATTTATGTATAAATGGTATATATTAATTGTGTGCTTAGTTTGAAGTCCTCTTTCGGGAGAAAGTGAGTGGCTCTGAAGAGCCTTTTGTTTTCTTTCAAAATCATAAGATTTCAATGATCAGACATTTTCCTCGTCCATTTCCATCTCCTCAAGCACGTCATCCA
>JAVTVY010029941.1:0-12699 GCA_036873755.1 Hanleya hanleyi
ATCATCATACCGTGAAAAGGACATTCTGCTGGGCCAGTTTTTCATTGGACTGTCAAAATGCAGGTAGGGAAAATAATTTGACGAATGATAGTTCCAAACGATAAAATTTCCTCTTTATTCAGTTAGCAATTCGCTGTGCGGATGGTTCGTACAGTATTTCAAAGGCTACATGTGTACGGGACAGTGTGCGGGGTTCTGCAGAACCCCGTACGGTGTAGTGAAATACGAAAATTCATCTCTTGAAACTACCGTCACCACAATCTTGCTAAGAGAACATAAATTTTATATATCACGTAGTCTCTAAACCGAATTCGACATATCATGAGATGCTAAAAAAATATGTACAGAAATGTTCAATACGTCACAATGCGATCGGGCGAGGAAAAATTAACCCGTGATCACTTTCAAAAATTCGTTAGTCGATAAATACCGAACCTTGCTATTTGAAGGCAATCTCCAGAAATATGTACACTTCCTATGGATTGGAAAACTATTGACTCTATTTACAGACTCACAAACAAAGGCGTTTTTCGCATATAACATCACAGTCTTTGAGATACTGTACCATTCAAATGGCGAGTTGCTAACCTTAACTGAAAATAGAGAAGCTTTGGTCGTTTTGCAACTACCATCTTGTCAGATCATTTGCACAAATAAATACCTGCATTTGACGATAAAATAGACAATAGACAAATAAAAAATAAAAAAAAAAAATAAAAAAAAACACAACTTCCCCGGGTATGAAATAAATCCCCATCTTTTTTTATTAATTAATGAGACTTCACAGGGTATAAAACCCTGCACTTATTAATTACCCGGCGCAGTGGCTAAGTACCCGGCATGGTGCCACGGTTGGAAAATACCTTGATGATGTTCTGAAAATTTACCTGGCACAGTGGTCAATTACCCGGCGCAGTGCCACGGCTGGGGAAAAAATCCTGATGACGTCATGGAAATTTACTCGGCCCGGTGGCCAATTACTCGGCGTAGTGCCATGCCTGAGAAAACCCCCTGATGACGTCATGGAAATTTACCCGGCACGGTGGCCAATTACCCGGCGTAGTGTCATGCCTGGGAAAAATCCCTGATGACGTCATGGAAATTTACTCGGCCCGGTGGCCAATTACCCGGCGTAGTGCCATGCCTGGGAAATACCCCTGATGACGTCATGGAAATTTACCCGGCCCAGTGGCCAATTACGCACCGCAGGGCCACGGCTGGACAAAAAGGATAATATCATGGAAAATTAACCGGCGCGGTGACCGATTACCCGGGACAGTCCCATGGCCTGGGAAATATCTCGGATAACGTCATGAAGAATTACCCGGCGCATTGCCATGAGATTTTCTATAAAAATACGAAGTTTCTGGAATCTGTTTTCCAAGTTGAGGCGAAGCCATGCCGCACAGCGTTACGAAGTCTACAGTTAACACGCCACGTCGCGCAGATCCAGTCAATACTGACGTATACAGAAACGTGCAACGTGAGATATTCCGATCACCGCTGGCCAGGATATATCTTACCTCCCTGATTATTACACCGACAATGTATGCATGTATGCATTAACGTACGAGTGAAATGAACCATACACCGATCGGGAATGCCTGTTCCGCTGCCTGGCTGTACATCTCGACCAGGCCCGAGCCAAGTTGTGTGAGCTAATTGCCAACCGCTATTGGGAAGAATAATTACGTGAACAGAACATGGAAAAACATCACTTTAACGAGGTCCCGTTAGCACAACTGAATGTGGTGAAAAGCTTGTTCCAGGTTAATATTGTCGTGTACAGTCAAGCCCAACACGTGGACGACAACAACACCGAAGATCCTCGACTAGTAGACCGCCTCGCGCATCGTTCCCCGGAGAAGTACGACACAATCATGAACTTTTATACCAGACGGACATTTCTCCCACATTACGGACATGAACACGTGTGTCCTGTCGTACAGTTGTGCTAAATGCCATCGCGTGTTCAAACAGTCTTTGCTTTCACACCGTCGCGAGAAAACTCGATGAATCTAGCGCCACATTTCCTTGCGTGTGAGTATCCACACGAAAGTGCCCAGGAATGAGACCGCCGCGGGCTCGTTTGTCTTTGCTGGTGGCCCGCATAAACTGATTGCCTGAATGATGATCTATCTGGGAACGGCCGGTCAAGCCAGTGGGGAACATATCGCTTCCACAATCTACCGTGATCTGAACTTGATCAAAGAATTATTGCACCCCTGCCTACCCAAAGCTAGAAACATCAAATACGACATCCTGAAGACGAAAAACCACGTCGCCCTGTCCACGACTTCCGCTTGCTACGCTTGCGGAACTGCCTGGCGCATAATTACAGTTATGGCTAGGGGATTGAAGGCTACAACTGCTCACAGAGCACAGGTGGTTTTCCATATGACTAAATGACCCACCTGGACCGTCTGAACGAGACACAAATTCCACTCCAAGAGGCTTTCTACAACGATCTCAATGGAGTAGCGTTAGCCGACACCCTCTATACCGAACTTCAACAGGTGTGGGTCAACAGGTGTGGGTCGGTGAGGAAAGGCAAACTCCAGATTTCCACGTCAATTACAACAATTTGGATGTCATCCCTTTCCTGGAAGCTACCGAAGAAATGACCGCCTTCTACCGAGATATGGGTGCCGATGTGTTAAAGAGTGTATAAGCATTCCCAGGCCTGATCCTGTTGTATCTGTTCCAGGATTTATCAACCTTCTTTACCCTCATCGAAGAGAAAGACGCCGACATACTGACTGCGTGAGCTGACCCAGTATTATGTTCCATCGGTACCACGAGAAAGAGCCGATCCACATTCCAAAAGGAAAACAGTGCAAGAAAATAATCGGATTCGACGCCATTGCCCTCTATCACGTGTATTTAGGCCAACCCATGCCGGCAGGATATTACACCTGGTGGCTTCCTGATGGACAGGACTTCAAAGCCAAACGTTCTGCAAAGCTTTTGACACAATAATGGTTTGACTGGGAAGCTCTGCAACGAGGCGTGACCATCCGTCACCAAGCCAACTACACGGAAAAAACGAATTGGAGATTGGCGCGTCTCAGTAGATTCGCCACCATCAATAAAGTATCGACCGTGTTCCAGTTTCACGGATGCTACGGGCACGGACATGACTGTTCGCTCACAGGAGGGCGCTATAACGATCGCCGTGGACTGAGCCAGGTCGCCTTACGTCAGAAAGTGGACCAGAACCGCGACCATATCCATGGGTTGGGCTACGCCTATGTACAACTATTGGAATGTGAGTTCCACCAGATTCAACGCAGTCAGTTCGAGTTATACTCTTTCCTACACGCCAATGATCGGCTGCTGGATTACCGGATCATCATCACCATGACCGACATCCTGCGCACTTTTGAAACGGAGGACCTCTACGGGCTCGTAGAATGCGATCTCCACATCCCTGACCTCCTAAAAACGAAGTTCGCCGGTTGTCTGCCATCTTCAATACCACGAAAGTTGGGAGAGACGACATTGGGTCCACCATGCTGACGTATGCCGATGACCATAAGATACATGAACAACACCTGCATATGTTAATCGGCAGTATGTTTGCGTGAGAATACCTTACTGGGCACATATCAACTGCGCTGGTACATACATCACGGTCTCAAAATCACCAAAATCTATCAAGTGATTGAGTTTACACCCGAGGCTTGTTTCAAGGACTTTGCGGAGGCTGTGACTATTGCCCGTTGCCAAGGCGACAAAGACCCCAGTAAAGCTATCATCGCGGAAACGATGAAGTTGCCTGGCATCAGTGTCATCGTAAAACCGTAACAAACCAGGACTGCCACGAAAGACAGTCGGATTTGTATCAACATACATGCCCGCAAACGCCTGAATTCACCCCTGTACCAGCACATGAAGTTGATTGACGACACCACGTATGAAGTAGCATCGTACAAAAAGACCATCACGTACAGCCTACCGCTGCAAATCTGGTGCATGCTGTACCAGCTGGCCAAATTGAGTATGCTGAAATTCCTGCATGATCTCATGGGCGAGTTCTTCGACCTGTCAGGCTGGCAGTTGATGGAGATAGATACGGATTGGCCGTCTACAGCCAGCGCTGGGGATCCTTGGTCAAACCAGAACTGCGATAATGCTATGAAACTGAGCGATATCGATGGCTGCCGCGGCAGGACCACTAGGACTATGATAAAAAGACCCCCGGCCACTTCAAGTTAGAATGGACAGGTGAGGCCATGCTCGCCCTCTGCTCAATAAAAGTACTAATGCGACGGTGAGGGCGATAACAGCAAATTCAGTTGTAAAGAAAAGCATTACCAAGATCCTGTACCTCAGTATTCTACAAAGCCAGACCAGTGCCAGTGGGACCAGGAAAGGATCCCGGGTCGTCCAGAAACAGATGCGCTCCTACGTCCAGCGGCGAGACGCCTTCCCCTTCTTCTACAACAGGCGCAAAGTTCTCCCAGATGGTGTGACCACGACGTATCTGAATATTTGGACTGATGGATACCCTATCAATGCTAAAGTAAAGGTGAACTTACACCGCAGATATTCCACTGGACTTCTGTAGTTGATGTTATAATAAGGGGTAATAACTGTTATATTGGTTGTCTTCTCTGTTATGAAAATATAACCTGGTTTTAGCCTACACCAGTGTGATTTGGTTCTCTGTATAAAGTAGTTAACCGCTTTGCGGAAAGGCTCAGGTTACGAAAGGGCAGGTAGACGTCTCTTGATCATTTGAAAGGGCATCTGGATGTCTCTTGACACCAAAAATTTGCATATGAAATATCTGATGTCTCCATCGAAAGAGGATTAAACTCATATTGACCTTCGACTTTTGTGACGTCACAAACCCCACTGCTGACCCTCGTATATATGGTCAGGTTCCGAAAGGGCACGTAGACGCTCTTGACCATTTGAAAGGAAATATTAGGGCCAGTTGACATTTGACCTCTGGGTGTATCATCCGAATCCTTGCCACGTGAACGGAAGTGACCTTTGACTCCTGCGCACGATTTTTTAACCGGTATTGTGCGCATGCGCTGGGTTCAAATATCACTCCCGTTATCAACGGTCAAAGGTCAACAGGCCCGAAGATTCACTCTATATACTACTATCGGGTCATTTATAGTGAAATGCTCTATCAAGGCCAACGGCAATGAAATCATGCAGTGGTTCTTTAACCTACCTGGCCTGGGGGGGGGGCCATTATGGCCCCCCCTACCAAACTTTCTGCACTATCTCCGGGACGGCAAACAATGGAGAGCTGAAACTCCGTGACTTTATCATTTGTCTTATTGGGGTCATTTTGAGCCTATTTTCATAACCCCCCGAGCAGAGGATCATGGGTAAATTCAAGATGGCGGCCACGTGGTGTACCAGAAAAGTGATTTTTTGTCATATTTCTTCAAAATTTCTGCTTTTCCGCAATGAAAAATGAGCAAAAACTATTTTATTTCGTATCACATTAATATTTGCTAATTTTTCATGCAGCTTTTGTGGAGAAATTGCAAAAATAAAAAATTCGGAAAATCTGACCAAAAAATCGACCAAAAAATGCCGTTTTTCAAAATGGCGTCACTGTGACGTCATCAAAGCGGCCATCTTGGATTTTTTTACATTTTCTGGTAGAGCTTGACCCAAGGGTATAGTGTAATAAATTTCAGCCCCCTAGCTCAAGAGGTAAGAAAAATAATTAGGGGGGGCCATTTCGGCCCCCCCCCCCAGGCCTGGACAGGTCCCAAAAATCCCAGGCCAGATAGGGTTAACCACTGTGGGCAGTTTTTGTAAGAAGGTTTTTCTTCGTTTTGATCAGGGAGTCTACCATTTTATGCAGTAGCTTTCTATTTTGATCTATCCTTGTATTTAATCGTACCATCGAACATAAATTATTTGATGGTATCATTAAATCATTTGTTGATATCAGCAAATTCTTTGTTTATATCAATAAATGAATTGCTGTTATCAGTAAATGGTATAGTGAAATCGGCAAATAATTTGTCTTTTTGATATAGATATTTTTTAGTTGCTGATATCAGAGAATTAGGAGTATTTGCTGATATCACTAAATGATTTGCTGATACCAGCAAATATTTGGTGATATCATTAACGGATTTGATGAAAGCACGGAAAAGAGTTTCCTTGTGAGGCATTTATGGCACTGATACACGTTCAGGAGCTAAGCGCCCTGCAAGATATATGTAAAACCACCACTTGAGTTTTGGTAATTTTATCCAAAGGTTAACATGCATATGCCCTATAATTCCTAAGTGCTTATCAGAAATTGTTGGTACAAATATATCGAAAAGGTGTTATCAAAGGTCTATAGCACAATGAAGTTTCTTAATAAACATCTCCGTGTTATTGCGGCTATTTGGGCATATGACATGTTGTGGTCTAATGATATTTCAGTGAGACAGCACTATAAAATGGCAGCATTAGATCTGCTCTGTTACAAGTAGGTACCCCTGCCCCTCCCCTCCCTTCCCTTCCCCGTCGTGATATAGCTGAAAAAATGTTGAAAGCGACGTTAAACCCTATTCACTCACTCACTCCTTAATTATAGTAAACCCTCCCAGTCGGTGTGTTTTCGTTCGATATTTGTCACAAATGAGATTATAACCCATTTTTGGCTTGATTAAATGCTTCTTGCAGGAATTTTTTTTAAACGCGTCGATGCAATAAAATGTTGGCAATATTTTCAATATCTTCTATCCTTAACGACCAAAAGACAAAGCAATAGGGTAACATTGCAATGATAAATAAAGTGTCACCCGAAAGTCAGGAATTTATCAGTATTATTTTGATAGCAACTGCTGATAAACCCGCTGTCACTATGATCTCATCACGTCATTGCGTTCGCTCCTATTTACCAAGATTCACGAAAAAACAATATTTGGCGAACATGGATATTTTTTGCTCGTCATAATCGATTTAGGTTGTGTTCGCTGCTAACCTAGCAGTGATGCCAAGTACGTGCAGTTTAAAACGCTGTATTTTTATCATCGAAGGGACATTGGATATTGAAAAAGTGTCATTCCAAATCTCTGTGATGCCGAGTACATTATTTGTCCACGTTTATTAATTATTCACTCGCTCTCTGCCATCTGAATTACTAAACGCCCACGTCCGATTATTGAACAAAGCGATTATCATTTTCAGCCATATTATCGGACAACTGATTCAAGATGTTCTTGCGTATTATCATATGAGTTAAATTGTTGATCGATAATGTAGACACATCTTCAACAGAAGGAACGTCCTGAGATATTAATATTCCATGAACATGGCAGAATAGGCTGAAATTCAGTTGTGAAATCAACTGGCGTACCACTTTTGATCAACAAAAGATATTTTTGCTCGGAAATCTCTACTCATTGTGTCGGTGATCAAGATGTGTCCCAATTAAGATACTAATATCTCCCTAGTATAATACGTGGCGTGTCCTACTCCTCCTCCGTTTTACTCACCTACCCCTCCTCCTCCGCTTTACTCACTGCGCAGCGAGTCGCATAGGTGTGACGCGGGATAGGGTCGGTCGAGAGACCTGGGACCACTTTCATCAATAATCGTAACTTACGTAAGAAATTTTCATCTACGAAGTATTTACGAAAAAAGTTACGACAACTTTACACGGGTTTCATGAACGTCAACGTAAATATCTTCGTAACTTTCTTCGTATCTTTTTTTCGTAACGACCGGAAGTACAGATTTGCGACAATCGTAAATGAAACTGGCCCTGCCCGAGTGACAGGAGTGACAGGTGCCCGTTTGTCCTATCTCATCATGCTCAAGCCATATATTCCAGGTAGAAACCATATAAAATGATAGAGATTGGAAAAACAACATATTTAGAAGGTTTTCTTCTTGGGCAAGTATGCTCCGCAACAGATCCTAAATTTGTAACTTTTCTGGAGCTGTTTACCGCGCGAGTTGAACAAGGACAAGAATTAAATTGCGAAATGTCAAGAATTTTGTGCGCCAGGAGAGCGCCGTCTGTTTTTAATTTAGGTCTGACTTGTAAGGCCAGGCAAACGATTGGAACATAATAAGGTAATGTACACAAATTAAAGTTTCTTTGGGAATGTCTGTTTGATCTGAAAACTGACGAAGGTCCCGTATTTCGATATGCGGGAAACGAACATCGTTGAAGCGTTAGTTTCCATAAACTATCACAGAAAATCCCCCCTCTCATACCAGCATCTCTGATGTGCAGGATGAGAGGGATTCTTTTAGCATTACAAGGCCTTTCGGCCTTTCGGGGTCACATCCCACCCTGTTTGGGATAAATAGTGTTCTAAATGAACGTTGGCATAGTCTGCCCTCCCTGGACTACTTCCAACAGGCGGACTAATTTGAAAAGATGGTGTGTTAGAGGCAAACAGGCCTTATATAGGCAAGGGACTATTTCTTGTCTATGAAGATCACGTGCCGATGGACTACTTGATAGTATGCAATGTGACCCAGAAAGGCCAGGCCAATGCGAAAAAGAATTGTATATTGTACACATTCACTGAACACTTGTGCAAACCGATGACAAGGATCTGTTAGTCTGCTAGTTCAGCATAAATTGTGTCACTGATCAAAAAGTTGCAAATAAATCGCATGCGGTAAGCTGAAGTTACTGAATCCCTGTCCACTCCGGTAGTTACAAAACTCAGAGAAAAGTATTGTAGGCAGTTCTAGACAACTTCCTAGACAAATTCAAATTTAACATTTAATGGAGCTTGAAAAACCCACCAAAACTGGAGCCGGAAACATAGTTGAGCATACAATGGGATAGTTACATAGATGGCAGAGATTCTAGTATTTTACAGTGTGATATTTTTACTTATGTGGACATCCAGCTGTACAGGAGAGCACTTTTTACTGAAATCATCATCAGGCTAAGTAGATGTAATATAATGTATTGATAGTTATATTGAACTCTCATTATCAACTCCAAATAATTTCCAAGGTTTGAATTCATTGAAAAAATATTGGTAAATTTGACATGCCATACAGTAAGATCAAATTCTAAAAAAAATTCTGGAAATTCCTCTCTCAACAACCTTCGGGTCCTCCGTTATATTAAGTTATTGTGAACCTTCATAATCTGGGGTACAAAGGATATGGGAAAATTATAGATGGTGCCCAGAATTGATTAAATTTAAAAACTGCCCAGCCTTTCACACAAACAATGACTTTCCAGCCAGTAAGAGTTGACTGACCTAGCTGTGACAATAGTAATAATCAAATTGAAGATTATAAATATTGTAAACTGATAGTTGTTATATAGCCAGGATATCTGAGATATTGCTGATTGCAATGTTGTATTTCAACACACTCAGTTTTTAGCTGAGGGTGTTTTGAACAGAATGAACATTCAGGCCCTAATCTAGCCCCTCTCAGCGTCCGATATTCGGACGCTGCCGTTGGCTTCCGGTGCCCTTGACGCTGGCAAAAAAAAAATCATTACCCGGTGACCAGTTTTCGTCATCACCACGTGTTGCGCAAAAAGTTCAATTTTGTGTGCCTGGCAGACTTCTATCATTGGAATTGTGACCTCTATTTCTGAAATATTATCTCAAATCAAATTCCCATATACACGTTTTAATCTTAAAACAGTAAAACTTAAAGTTTCTCTGCCGCTCACTTTCGTTTCGGCTGTTGGCATCACGCATGTTCGGGGCTACACCCTTATAGTATTGCGTCTTGGTCCGGGCCCCATAACCAGGATACAAAGTGCAGTGAACCAGCGCTTGTGACACTGAAAGGCGAGAGCTGTTCAAGCCGCTCAGTTCGTCGTAAAACAATGCCAAACTCCAGGAGATATTAACGGGACAAACAGCGGGCTCTGAAGAAGTCCGCTACCGGCACCAGGACACTAACATCGCTGTTTAATAGTCGGAAAATTACTCCCGAAGAAGTGGCCAGTCCAGCTGACGGACTTGACGAACTCCAACACCAAGCGTACGTACAATGTATGGTCTATCCGTCACGTATGATACGTCAATGCCTTACAACATAAGGGCCTACGTGTGGGGAACTTTTGGACTTAACCCAATAAAATTAAGAAAATATGACATATCTTTGGAACACAATTCTGCAAGAAAATATAACATTTTAAATAGACATAATTACCCAAACAAATACTGAAATAGACCTACAATTGAAATAAAGTTGAGCATGAAATTAATTTCATTTTACTGGCTTCTACAGGCGCCGCGGAGCATATTCAAAAGTGGGGGGGCTGACCCCTATCTCGACCATAAAGTGGGGGGGCTGAAGTCGCCCCTAGATAGGGCTTATAACATTACAGCTCCGAAAAGTGGGGGGGCTGAAGCCCCCCCAGCCCCCCCGGCTCCGCGGCCCCTGTTCTATAATTTTTATTTACTAACTGTATTTTGGCCAATAATTTGAAAATGAAAACAATTTGTAAAAAAGAACAAACGATCCTTTTTTCCAGTTTTTAAATAGATTTGGAACCCAGTAGTAAATGAGGAGTTGTGTGTATATCAATCAGGATACTGAATATTCTTCCATTTTAGCTGTGTATGGGGTTTTCTTTATTGCTAAAACTCCAGAAAAACATTTTTAAAATGCTTTCAGGGAGCATCATTTAACAGTTCTTTCGCAAAAAAATTCCGCGGGCACCCCCCTCTCGCACTCTTCCCCCCTCGCTCGCTAATGAGCGAGGCTCAGTCGCTTCGCGACTTCGGGTGCCCCTTCTAATAATTACCAACCCCTGCCTTTCATTTCTAGATTAGGGCCTGACATTAGTTTGGCTTCTCACTATACATGTACATGTAGTTGTTAGTTCACAACATTCTGAACAAAATGAGCGTATGGCTTTACACCAGTTGCTTTCTATAAGTTATTAATATGAAGATGAATGAACATTTATATCACTATTCATTACATGTGTATGTTCTGAACAGAATGAACATTTGTATGTCTATTCTTCAATTGTTAGATTGGAATCTTCTGAACAGACGAAGCATGCATGTGGCTTTTTCACTATTTGTCAGCTGAACACTAATCAATTTATAGTGATAAATATTATGAAATAAGAATTATAGCAAACTATTTTCTTTGTACATCCATGTGAATAACCATGATGAAACATTTTAGTTCAGACAGCAAAATAATGCAATTCTGGAATAAATGCTAAAATTCCATCTGTCAAATCCAATATTACATTGTCACATATACATGTCATCAAAAGCTAATCAGCTGGGAGTGTGTTTGTGACATTATATCAGAATAGCTAGATGTGGATGGCACTGGCACTTATCAAACCAGTGTGAGTGAGTGAGTTGGATTTGACATCGTTTTCAACATTATTTCAGTCCTATCATGACATGCCTACATGTGCCAGAACATGAGAGTGTCCACAGTTCCTATTATCCTGGACACTGATCAACCCAGCCAGTACAGCTCCCGGTCACCCATCCAAGTATTGACCGAGCTCAATGTTGCTTAACTTCGGTGATCTGATGAGAACCGGTGTGTCCAACATGATTCTACTTCATTCGCTTCTGATGTAGCATATTGAAACACAATCATGATTTTTCAATCAACTTAAAATTTGGAATCCTCTTCATAATGTATCTACAAAATAATTCAGTCTGGACAGTAAAACAATTCCTTCGCAGAAAAAAAGTTGAAATTGTAGTAGTCCTATTCCATATTGCATGTGTGCATACTCCATGGCATGCATGTGTCATTCTACATATTGAAACAGACAAACCTCTATCAAACCATTTTAATTTAAACCAAACATTTATAACTGTCCACCAAATTCCCTCAGCCAAATTTGACCATTGTTAGTGTCGTCCGTCCACCTGTCTGACTGTCCATCATCCTCGCCTCACCAAGAATAATAGCAAGCCTTTCCAAATCCATAGATACAGCTATATCAACTTGGGCTATATGCCCAGTCTTTCTCAATTTACCACAACTCCAGCTGGTTGAAAACCAGCTGGTTGTGTTTTACCACAGACCTCAGATCCCCCACCCACCTCTTCTCCATACTTTTGTTCCCTAAGTATTTGCAACTGAAAATGATTATCGGCTCCCCATACATGTATAATAATAAATGAACAGTAATGTACACTCTAGGTACCATAGACATGGTACACTACAATGAACGGGACTCGGTAGCCAAACTTGTTGTTAGACTGTTCTTTGAAATGTCCAGTAATGGTACACCATTTCAACTAATAATGTGACACAACCAATATGTTCTATTATACTTTCCCCCATATAATTTCACCAGTACCGGTACTTTGAGAGTAGGTTGCCTGGTAACCAGCTTTGAGTTTCAGGGTCATGCAGTGTCAATAATGTATTGCTGTCAAGCAATATGGTAATATGGTATAGTCATTACCATAACACATATTAATTCACCCTCCAAGTTAGAATCAGGGTTACTCTGGACTGACCATGATCCATTCCCAAAGGTCACATGTTGAATGTGCTGAACAGAAGACATATGATTGTGAACAGAGTATGTACATCATGTTTCTCGAAAACAAATTGAGCTGGCATCACGATATTATTTGAAATGATGCTACATGTAGTTTATGGAGGCCTGAATGGATTCCACACTGATGAAACTATTAGGACGAATTTTCTGTTAAAGCCCCATTACAAATTGCCATATATTATGAAGTGATGCACAAGCAGGGATCGAGTCTGATCAAACATTTTCAC
>JAVTVY010029942.1:0-11966 GCA_036873755.1 Hanleya hanleyi
TGTACTGACCTCTGTCTACTATACGGCAGGGAAGAGATAAACTGTACTGACCTCTGTCTACTATACGGCAGGGAAGAGATAAAATGTACTGACCTCTTGTCTACTATATGGCAGGGAAGAGATAAACTGTACTGACCTCTGTTCACTATACAACAGGGAAGAGATCAACTGTACTCTGACCTCAGTCTACTATATGGAAGGGAAGAGATAAACTGTACTGACCTCTGTCTACTATATGGAAGGGAAGAGATAAACTGTACTGACCTCTGTCTACTATATGGAAGGGAAGAGATAAACTGTACTGACCTCTGTCTACTATATGGAAGGGAAGAGATAAACTGTACTGACCTCTGTCTACTATATGGAAGGGAAGAGATAAACTGTACTGACCTCTGTCTACTTTAGGAGAGGGTGGTGGTAAAGATGAGTGTTGCTGACCAGACTGTGAGTCTACTAATTTCTCCAGTGGAATGCACTCATCTGAAAGAAAGGAAGCTGCAAAGGTAACATATACATGTAGGTCACATTGCCACCATCTTATAATGCTGCCTCATCATAGGCAGATATGACTGGGCCTGATCCAGGTCGTTTTTGAGCCCGTTATAATGGGTTTTGAATTAGGACGCCCAAACGAAAACTAAAAAAAAACAATTTTTTTTTTTTAGCAAATTCGTTCTCTGAACAGGCTGAAACCAATACTAATGTGAGTACTGTCGCCAAATATTAAGTTATCAGGCAGTATTTAGACCATTTAATACTCCCACAGCTTCCATGGGCTTTGACAGTCCCACACCGCATCCTATTTCACTATAACTTATCACACTCTGCGCCGTGTATGAGTGCCCAAACTAAAAGTCTAGATCAGGCCCTGCATGATACTTCACCCAGTCACATTATCCTGCACCAGGCCAACCAGTCCTTGATTTATCCTTTGTATGCTGAGCACCAAGCGAGGAAGCAACAAGTTCCAGTTTTTAAGTCTTAGGTATGACTCGACCTAGGATCAATCCCAGGGCATCCTGCTCGATAGATGGATACTTTAACCACTAGACCATCAGAGTGCAGTGTAATATCATGGATAAATCTGAGGAAAAAGTATGTATGGATGCTATATGGCCACCTGTCACAGTTTCTTCCAGTCAAGCGCAGCATTGCTAAAGCTAATTTGTAACTTAAGCATGTTTCATGCAATGATATGGTACCCAGATCTTCTATCTTACCTTTGTGTTTCTTATAACAGGGCACAGAACAGCTGAAAAACAAAATATATGTCGGAACTCATTATCAGTATTAGCATTGTTACAATAAGCTCTTTAGCAGGTCAGGAACAATAGCTCAAGTTGGTCATCTAGTCTAAGTGGGATACAATAGCTCATGGGAGCTAAAATTATCTGTAATTGCCTAACACATCTACAATCAATCATAATGGGTGCTAATCTTTCATATATTCTGCATCTCGTTCCTGTAATTTATATGATTTTCAAAGCCAAGTAATTTTATCTGCTGAGCGAAATTTAATGGATAAAATTTTATCAAAGTATGGAATAGTGGAATTGATAATGATCAATGCTATCAACAAATCTTCCTCTTTAGGATTGGTTTTTAGATTTTATTTTGAAAAACAACATACATAAGCTATAAAAGGAACAAAAGTGGTCAGCTATGAAGGCGAGACGAATTTCTGATCTGAAGTTCCACATTTTCAACAGTTCAGTACAACTTACATTATATGTACACTTGTAAACTCGCTAACCTTGATTGAAAGTCATTATGTAAAAGGTGGGGGAGGGGGAGATTTGTCTTAATGTCACACTCAAGGTTGTTTCACCGATATGGTGACAGTCAGTTTGGTTGGTGGAGGAAGCCGGAGTACCCAGAGAGAACCACCGCCTGTCGGCAAGTAAATGACAAACTTCCACACATGGACCACCTGGGCTCGAACCCATGCCGCTTTAGCGGTGTGAGGCTACTGGGGCTATCTTTAAAAAATATTTTTCATAATCATGAATTAGGCTTCCAATTTTTTAACTGACTACATTCGAGCTTCACTCATTTGATGACAAGACATTCCACTGAGTTTAGGCAGCGGCTTTGAGGAGAAATTGCTCTTTTCCATACATCTGTTGTATGAATATGGTGTATGAATTTTCTTGTTAAATTATATTCCCATCTGATTCCCTACATGACCAAATAGTAGTAGCATGACTGCCCGGTTATTGGACAGGCCCTATTATTGGACACCTAGACCCAGTGGGGCTATTTTCTGGGAATATTACCTGACAACTGTAATACAAATTTAATTTTACAGTTGAGTTACAAAGACATGCTGATAAATTTCTATATACTCACGGAATGTGTGCACGTTAAGCCCTCATGTGGGTCGGAAATAGTGTCACAAATTTGGGTGAAAAAATGTGTTGGAAAATTTCCTCCAGTTTCTCAGTTTCATTCCTGATTGCAGGTTTGATCAAATTCAACGAAATTTTACTGAAAATGTTCTCACAAATATAGAGAATCTTCATTTTGCATCTCAGTGTGCAATGTGACCGGCGTTTGGCAGACGATGTAAATTTCTCCCCGCCACTCTGTCTAAAAATAGGACAATTCCCGGGAGCAGCCAGTTTACGATAGCATGATATGTGGCTCACACTGGCAATAGCACTGATTGACAGCCAAGGAGGGAGGGAGGGAATTTGGCTTATAAATGTCACATTTGTTTCACTCATATGGTGACAGTCAGTTTGGTTGGTGGAGAAAGCCGGAGTACCCGGAGAGAACCACCGCCCTTCGGCAAGTAACTGACAAACTTTTCACACACGGACCAACTGGGCTCGAACCTGTGCCGGTTCAGCGGTGTGAGGCTAGCGGTCACCAGCGAAGCGCCTTAGACCGCTCGGCCACCGAGGGCCCCTTGACAGCCAAGGATAACGGACACTCCCAAAAACTGCAAAATTTGGGACAGGTTGAATCTTCGACGCTCATTCCAAAACTCATTTGTGGGCTACAATGCTGATTCATGTTTAACTATTCTTGGAGGTTTACTAAAGACTGTGGGACAAACAATATGACAGTAAGTTGATTAGTTTCAAATAAGTCCATCACTGAAAAAGTGTCCAATAACTGGGCACAAACTTGCATTTTCATACCGTGAATGGTCCCTGCGTTTCAACTGTTCCCAGTCTCTCCCCATATTTTTTCTTCAATATTTTTTTATGACGATTTATCACTAAAGATGTAGTCTTTTATCCAGTGTTACTTTCTCGGCCATACGTGGTTGCATGGCCGACCTGCAGACTCTTATTCATAAAAAGTGTCCAATACCGGGCAGACATGCTAAAGTTGTGGACTGCATCTTATCTCTCCATAACAGGACTGAGAACAGATGGAATCTTCATCAACTCAGCAGTTGAAAAGATGGCCAAAATGAGATGTGTTTTTACAATTCTTTGTTGTGTATAGTTGGAGCCCGTGAACAGGTGGCTGTGCGGAGACCAAAAAGACCCCCGTTTCCAAGGATACATGTCATTTCGTACCCAAACCGATTCGACCCTAACCGTTTCGTACCCAGTCATTTTCGTACCCTAACCTTTTCGTACCCAGACGTTTTCGTACCATATCTTATATTAGTTATCTTATATCATAAACTATATTACCAGACAGCTGAATGTCTGCATAATTATTGTAGAAATTATGCGTAACTTGTAGGAGAATAATTAAGAAATATTAGACGAAAAATACACATAACTTACGAAGACTACTGCATTGACGACTCAACTTGGCATACCGGCAGCACAGTGCATTCTGTGGGCGGGAAAGGACACAAGAAAACATGCTTCATTTCCATTTTCCTTCTGTTCTTGTTGGAAAGATTCAGAATATTTGTTTCGTATGTTATTTTCCAAATAATCAATTTTAAAACGATAAGATATTTTGTATCGATTGTTAAAACTTGAAAAATATTCACCAGTCCATAAAAATGTATGTGTGATCAGACAATTAACGAGGTACCGTAATCCTTTCCCGTTAATCCCGTTAATCGCCTACTCGTTCATTACAATCAGGGTGATTTACCCACTGCTATTCACGATACTCGGCGATAATCCCCTATATTAGATTTCTGGAAGAACCCACCATGACCCCAAGGGCGTCGTTAGGGAAGTCGTCTCGAAAACTCCTGAAGACATACATGGTTCTCCCAGTTTTTTCTGGACGGCTTTGTGCGTACGAATGGGGTACCAAGGCAAAGGAATCATCCACGCGATTATAACGAACACATTATTTATCAGTATAACCTAACCAATAACAGACTTACCAACTTGTACATAGCGATTCTTCTTTACTTCTATTTATATCTCTCTCTGCTCTCTCATTGTTATTTATTATTTATTTTAATATCTAGCGCCGCATAAGATCTTAAATGAACGAAGAAATGTACCGTGAAATTTAAATAAAACATTGAGTTGATGGGCCTGAATCATTACTATAGCGAACATTTCTATTCCATAATTTTCATCATGTCCGACCTCTGTGTTTCCTGCAAGACTGTCGTCCGACCGCACCAGAAGGCATTACAGTGTGATGGATGCGACCGATGGCAGTATCGTACATGTGGGACTGGCATCACTCGAGAGTTTTACAGACGGATTGTGAAAGGAGAAGAGGAGCTTTTGGATTGGAGATGTTGTGCATGCCCCGTGCCGACACCTAGGTATCCTTCCAGTACCCTTACCCCTCTATGCCCACCCCCTCTTCCAGCAGCTGAGAGCACCCGGCGACTTAGAATGATACCAAAGGTATATCTATTCGGACAGATATATCAATATCATAATGAAAACTAAAACTTAAGTAGATAAAATATCTATCGTACATCTCTATCATATTCAGATGCACAATGTCTTAATTTGGTGCTTTCTATATTGTTTCAGGCTAAAGATGATGCCAGACAGGATGTGATGAAGCCGGCAGCAATGAATTCGAAGGCCGGGAGAGGCCAGATCCCATTCTACCGTTTGCTACTCCTGCTCTTTGAAGAGTCTAACCTCCTTCCCCTTCAGATGAAACTAGTGTCCGAGAAGAAGATGAAGCGCCACCAACGGAAGAAGTACCAGGGGAGGATCTTCAAACTTTGGGGTGAGTATACCGATGGCGAGAAGACAACGTCCCAACTCTTACGGGCGTGCAGCCAGATCAACGGGCCAACCGTGTAAGTATAATTGTGTGGGTATGGTTGTATATTTCTTTTAAATTTATTATTTACGGTTGTATATTCCTTGACTTCTAAATTAAATTCATCCATCTATAACAATTTTCTTACCGGTATCTTCTTGTATAAATGTACGTACCGGGTATGTCTGTAAATGTTTGTTCTAAATCCGTAAATACGTTTATTTTACATTTTATCATCATACTGTGAAGTATATATCTTGTAATAATGTTCTCTTCTTTGATATCTGTGAATCTGTCTGTTTATGAAATATATCTCATGTCCTTAAATATATCTGTACATTTGATCATTTTTATATATGTGAGATCGGCATTCTAATAAAACGATGTATTAATTTGAATAATGGTCTTTGTTTCACTTCTATTTATTTATTTATTTTTTTATCTGATTGATCTGATCATTGTCAAGAACTTTTAATCAGTTTACAAATCTTAGATCCGAGTATGACGTATGTCCGTGAACACCAAAGTGAACAGTATTCACTTCCTGAGCGGACAAACGAAGTCGTCTGATCACCATATACGACTCTCCCATAGTATCGGTTGTAAACAAAGTATTTTTAGTTGGAAATTCATCTCCAACAGTATATTTTTTTTAATATTTATATCCTCAGTTATCATGTTCACAATGTTTAATACGAGTACACTTGAGTCTGAAAAGGTTTTATTGTATATGGTACGAAAAGGTTAGGGTACGAAAACGTTAGGGTACGAAAACGACTGGGTACGGAGTGGGTGGGTACGAAGTGGTTTGCCGTTTGGGTATGAAATGACCAGTACCCGTTTCCAACACAGCAGTGGAATGAAATTGACTGAGATATCAGTCTCAGCAACTAGAGTTGCGTGGCCTGTTCAACTTACTACTTCGTCCTACAACTGGGACATTTGTATTTGTGCTGATTTGCTGAGCAAACTTCGCAGTTGATCATCTTCATCACTTTGTAAACTTTGTGTTTTTCTGTTGCCGCTTCACGTGGTGGCTATTCTCAGACAGCACGGGTGAAAGTGTTTCCACCTTTAAGCACATATTGTGATGACGTGGATAAAGTATTACACGCGAGTAAATCTGGGAGGCTCCATTGGATGGAAATCACTAGACGGCTGCCATTTATCGTGGTTGATATGGCATATGATACGAGAGAATCACTCGGAGAAATGTTGTGGTAAGATAGGGTGATTGTTTAAAATGGGAGTGGAATTCTCCCTGTTTGGTTAAATTCTTTGCGTGAGAACCAATCACAGCTGTCAGATTAAGGCAGGCGTTATACTTTCTTTTCTTTAAGAAAGGTGTGAAACTGCTCTCACCCTCACTCTCGTATGCCTTCTCCTCAAATGTGTTTTATAGCGGCACAGATTGTAGTGTGAAAACAATCTGAAACGCTTCAACGTTCCAGTGGTAATGAAATGTATGAGTGCCGTGGCCTGAAGTTACTCGACAAACAAACTGTCAGGCTCGCGGCATCAGTTTCGGACCGTCATGGGTTTCGGACCTGCCATCATTCAGTGTTATTATCACGTGATCGCGCACGGTGAGTGGCGTCATTTCTGGGGCTCTAAACGCTGGTGGGTGATTGCTTGTGGGTTGTTAGAGAAAATGCTGAAAATTCGTTTTGACGCGGTAAATGTCTACCGAAACCTTTACACAGCCTATATAAATGCTCTATTTGCTAATGCCACTTTTAGAGACTTGAATAATAGGCCATAGCTTCTGTTCACGATGTAGTAGGGATCTCTCCATAGCCTCATTTGTTTCTGTCGTCTGCCAAGGAAATGGTGGCACGTGACCATGGGCTCCACCTCGTGGCCTATTTTTTTTTATATGGAAGACCAGAAGGGTAATATCTTATATTGTATGTTAAGATATTGTGAAAAAAATTACTAACTTTCCTCCAGAAATTAAGATAGATAGATAGATAGATACTTTATTGCTCGTTTTTGCCCGAAGGCTAAAGGCACCACATAAAAGCGAACATACAGGGCATATAAGATATACAAGCAATACATAAAAGAACAATACACACAGGACATATAAAAAGTACAAGCAATACATAAAAACAATACGATCAAGAACAATTCACTGATACATAGGGTTACATAGGATTACATATGATACTGTATTGCACTACTGTGCCCGTAGACTAACAATTACAAGAAACAAACAAACATGGTGTATACATAAACACATAGTCTGATGATAATGACTTGATTTTTAAAATCTGCAATTATTTATTGCATGTAATTAAGATTAACTGCAGTGTCATAGTGTAAAAAATATATATTTGTACTAAATAGGTTAGGTTTTAAATGTAAATCAAAGTAAAATGCTGAAAAAAGCAATAAGTATAATTATTTATCAAAGTTTACAATGCTTAATAATTACCGGTATAATAAATTACAACATTTCGTGTTGCACTTGAACTTTTCCAAGTTCTTAATATTTACGAGCACCCTGACATTTCGGTGCGTCTGGCCCACCCTACTCACCGAATGTAATGACCTTTCTGGTCGCCAGGGGGCGTTTCCAAGCTGCCGGTCCGAAACCCATGATGGAGTCTGTTGTCAGGTATGTTCAACCTGATGTACTTAATCTGAAATCCTGATTAAATGCGTGCGTGCCGAAAAGTCATAATAATTTCGTCTGGTTGGTGGGGCTATTCTATATTTAAAAAGCCGTTTGCTTTCATCAGTCCATCTTTATTTATGGGTCTAGGTCACGAAGAAGGCTTAAGCGCGCCAAAACCACAAGGATATTAAACAGTTTCGTGCACTGTTCCTGACCTTGTCTGGATCGAAGGTGTGGAAAAGGAAGACCTGTAGAGACAACCAAAGCTGAGTACTACAATACAACAATAAACATATATTCTAGTAAATGTATACTCACCATACGGGATTTAGTGACGCGTAGCGTACAATTCCTGAAAAAAAGATCCCAATCATGAATGAATGCCCAAGCGCTGTTAATCGTCTATAGTATCCGGTCATATTCCCGTCGCACACCCTCACGTTGCCCTCATATGCTCATTCTATACTACTGTAAGCATACAGCAGTAAGATGTCTTGGCGTAGGAATTCGTCCCGAGGTCTTCCCCTCGTGTTATACTGTGAACGAATATCTCCAGGATGTGAAGTTGTCACGATCTCTCCTGCTCGTTATTTTACTGATGACAACTCATTACCGCTGATAATAGACCCCTACAGCGACAAACGGCTGCTTTCAGCGAGGCGTTGTAGACCCACGGCACAGCAGCGTTGATTTTCCCGGCACAGACTCGATGTTAAATAAATGCGTGAAGAGTTTACAGATATAATTATCAGACAATTTCATATTGTGAAGATACCCGAACTAGTGTATATTTCTATGGCAAGCCAAAGTGCTTTTTATTCGAGAATTTCCGATATCGGAATTAAAATTTCCGATATCGGAATTAAAATTTCCGATATCGGAATTAAAATTTCTGATATCGGAAATTCATGACCTTCAATTTCCGATATCGGAAATTAAATTCTCGATATCGGAAATTCAATTTCCGATATCGGAAATTGCAATTCCCGATATCGGAAATTGCAATTCCCGATATCGGAAATTAGAATTTTCGATATGGGAAATTGAATTTCCGATATCGGGAATTGCAATTTCCGATATCGGAAATTCGGGGACAATTCCCGATATCGGAAATTCAATTCCCGTTATCGGAAATTCAATTTCCCATATCGGAAATGCAATTTCCGATATCGGAAATTGTCACTGAATTTTCGATATCGGAAATTGCAACTCTAGGGTGCACTCCACACTTGCCACGGTTTCGTACAAAGTGGTGTCTCCCTAATTTTATAATAGGGAAGGTCGCCCGATTTTGACAGCAAGGTAATTCTTCTTACCTTTCTACTAACTGATATCTATAGTATCACCCTGCTGGACGTCACCATTTCTCCAAACGAGGATATAATAATTGCTTGTTGATCGCACCCACTCGCCTCTACAGAGTTAATCGTGTCCGGAATTGAATAACTGGCGAGCCAAAATCCGCACTTTTTCGGGAAGCGAAAATGATGATTCCTTTATGGCCATAAAATTTTACCAAAAAAACGAGTAGGTCGACCCCCTGTTTTTTTCCCGCCATTTTAAATTGCCCTTTGGACGGGAAACATAAAAAGAAAATCATTTCATACGTTTTCGCTGGGTTGCGAGTAGAATTTGACACCTTTTCATATATTTTATGGAGTTTTTCAGACAAGTTGAGGAAGGGTTACGGAGGATTGCACGTCTTTCCTTTTCAATTTCAATAGCTCACAAGTCTCTTGAAATAAGGGCACGAGTGTGCCCATTTAGAAAATATATACTTTTACAGGGTTTTTGTTAAAGATTTTACATTTATTTATGGCCGAAGATCCGAACCCATGCCTGTTTTTAGCCGCACATCATTTAGGTGTGGAATGCACCCCTAGGTTTTGTAAAGCTTCCAGCTTTCATTTCCGATATCGGAAATTCGGTGACAATTTCCGATATGGGAAATTCTATTCCCGATATCGGAAATTGAATTCCCGATATGGGAAATTCTATTTCCGATATCGAAAATTGTCACTGAATTTCCGATATCGGAAATTCTAATTCCCGATATCGGAAATTCTATTTCCGATATCGAGAATTGCAATTTCCCATATCGGGAATTGCAATTTCCCATATCGGGAATTGCAATTTCCCATATCGGAAATTAGAATTTTTCCGATATCGGGAATTGAATTCCCGATATCGGAAAATCGGAATAAAAAGCACTTTGGCTTGCCATATATTTCCCCAATCGTGTGTACAGGTAAGTAATAATATAATCCCAGACGAAGTCTTGATTTACACTGTTATTCGGGTTTACAACTGTAAATGTCAGGGTACAGTGGAGGCTGAAGCTTTCATATGTGTATGTAGGTGTATAAATAAATAAACAAATTGCTTATGGATAACAACTTCTAGTTTATTCAGGACGACGTTTCGATACAGGTACTAGTATCGTTCTCAAGTCAATGACATCAATTGATTGATTGAAATTGTAGTTTAAGGGCCGCTTCCCATTCGGATTTCGCGGCCCATCAACTCAATGTTTTATTTGAATTTCGCGGTACATTACTTTGTTTCTTGAATTTCTTTTCCAGCGCTAAATAAATAAATAAATAATAAATAACAATGAGAGATTAGTAGGAGATATAAATAGAAGTAAATAAGAATCGCTATATGTACAAGTTCGTAAGTCTCTTTTTGGTTTTTGGTTAAGTTATACTGGTAAATATGAGTTCACTGTAATCGCGTGTATGATTCCTTTGTCTTGGTACCCCTTTGTACGCACAAAGCCGTCCAGAAAAAACTGGGAGAACCATGGGCGTTTTCAGGATTTTTCGGATCGACTTCACTAACGACGCCCTTGGGAACAGGGTGGGTTCTTCCAGAAATCTGTGCCTGTAACAATTGCTTGGAGTGTGTATTGGGGCACAGGACGGCAGGTCTACGTCCTATATTGCGTGAAAGTCAAAGGATCATATTCTGTGTTAAGGCGTCATTTCGGTGTCATCTATGGGGTAGCGTGTCGGTGTGGTTTAGGATGTGATGTTCTGGTTCCGGAGGTTTCTTGTTGTGTTGCGATGTTGGTATTCTTGTGATCGTCATCCGTCTTCTGTTTTTAATCTTGTCCAGCCCGTCTTTGGACTTCGGTGTGCCGTGAGGTGCTGTTTAATAATTTTTGTCGTCGTCAGTGTTCTGTTTGTTGTCTGTTTGATGAGGACCTTCATCGTTTTCATCTCCATTTCTGAAAGTATAAGATGAAACAGTGTGTAGTATTCATTTTTGTGAGTGACATTATCTGTGTGCGTGGTTGTTTCTTGGACGTGTGCTAATGATTTATGTCCTTGGTTGTTGAATTGGTAGCGGCCTTTAGGTTTTGGAGACGAATGTGGTTACCGGCCCACACGGAACATGGTATCTCCGGTGCCCACATTGCCTATTTTATTGCGAAAGATAGAGTTTTGGCCAATATTGTCGCAGGGATGTTGATTGGTCTTGGCCACCGATTTTTGAGACTAATGTGGCAACCGGCCCACACGGAACATGGTATCTCCGGTGCCCACATTGCCTATTTTATTGCGAAAGAGAGATTTTTGGCCACTATTGTCGCAGGGATGTTGATTGGTCTTGGCCTCCGATTTTTGAGACTAATGTGGCAACCGGCCCACACGGAACATGGTATCTCCGGTGCCCACATTGCCTAAATTTTATTCCAAAAGAGAAATTTTGGCCAATGCTGACATTGTTAGTTAGTGGTGCGCATGCACGGGGGTAGTGTTATATACTGGAATAATAGCCAGCAGTTTTGATAAAATCTATTAAGGACTTGAATACCTGATTTCTAATGGGGGGCTTAGGGTTTAATATCGCTGGTAATGTTAAGGGAGTGTTGAATTTTTCTAATTCGTTTCTAAGTGTCTCGCGTTGTGGGTAGTGTTTAGGGCATTCAAGTAAGACATGTTCTGTTGTTTCTTCTACATTGCTGCATGCGGTACAGAGTGGTGAGGTGTTTTTCAGAAGCATGGACAGATGTGATTTAAGTCCGGTTTTGCCTAGTCTTAATCTTGTGATGATGCGGTCATCACGCTTATTGTCTAACTGGAATCCCTTGGCTTGTCTTTTCTCTCCATCAAGGATCTTATGTAACCACCGTCCACGTTCTTCTTCGTTCCATTCCTTTTGCCACTTGCTATCT